>VDFB02087996.1:289754-315890 GCA_007258455.2 Sequoia sempervirens | reverse complement strand
TTTACTAGCTAAAAATAATTGAGGTCATTACAAGTAATTTATTAGGTCTACTTTGAAGGGGAATATTGTAACCATTTTAATTATTATTGACTTTACATAATGGGGTATTAGAATTTTGGCACCTATTAGATCATATTTTTATATAATATAGGTTTCTTCTTCATTTGTACATCTTTTGGCAATTTATCAACTTTCTTCATAACTTGAACACTTGTGTTTGATTACATTTGAGAAACAAAACCAAAACAAGAAGATAACTATTTAAATGTGTGCCTCAAAATTATAATTTTAATCAAAATAACTAGTCATTGTATTAAATAACTAATCTATAATATAATACCTCCTAATAACAAACAAATTTATATAAATTTAATTTATTAGTTAAAAAAATGTTTGTATAATTTATTGTAAATTTATTTAGATTTAATTTAAATTTATATAAGAATGGTTTTATTTTCTAAAACAAAAATGTTCCTCCTAAAACATAATTATAACTTTTACAAAAATTATTTGATATTCATGTAAGAATAATTTTATTTCATAAAATAAGAAATAATGTGCTCAAAATTTTATTATAAATTTATTTACATTTAATTTTATTTATGTAAGAATGATTTTATTTCTTTATGAAGTGGTCTGCACCAAAATTATAAATTTATTTAGATTTAATTTAAATTTTTATAAAATGATTTTATTTCCTAAAGTAAGAAACTAGTCTACTAAAAAAATGCCTAAGAAATATGGAAGGTTATTTGTTTATTGAAAACAATTGATTTAAATAATATTCTACAAAAATTATTGAAATTTAAAAAGGAAATATGTCATTTGATAGAAAAATAAACTTAGGCATATTTCCATTGAACAAAAACTATATTTTTTTGTTAACAGATTAGTCTATCTTGGCCAAAACCATTACATAAGAGAAAAGCTAAATTTCATATGTTTTTCTCGAATCCTTTGAAGAGTCCAACAAATTTACTATTAGCATTGTTGCCCTTGCTGGTTTGGACTCCATCACAAGCATCTTTTTGAATCTGATCCTGACTCGACCATTCTGCAGTAGCTGCTCTAGTTTTACTCTAAGAAACAATCTATGGCAGTTGAGAAAAGCAATTAACTCAATGACTTTTGTTCAACATTTACCTTTTCTCTAATGATAAAATGTGAAAACAAGAAATGGATTTGGAGGAGGCCCTCTTCACCTTTTTCGTGTTTGTTGTTGTGGGGATCTAGATGAGGCATGGAGGAGGGATAGAGAGTAGCCAGTCCTCTATCTAGTTGAAGCCCATACAATCATACAAAGGGATTTCGCAATCCACAAAGAAAATATTTTGAGGCTCTTTCAGTCATCTTTGTTTCTGATGGGCTTGAACATCTGCGAGTCTCTACAGAAATACTCTCAAACAACACAACTATCCCTACCTAATTCCAAATATTGCACGGGAATAAAATTTAACTAGGTTTTGAATTGACCAAATATTAGGTGGGATTTTCATTGATCATGGGGAATGTTCGATGAAAATGGAAACCGAAATCGTAGCTGAGAACATGCTTGGGTTAAGGAAAGGAGGAGAAGAGTGGGTTAAGAGGGGCCCACATAAACATCCACCTAAGCAGTCAAAGGCTTAGTGTTTGATGTTTAAGCCCAGCGTGATTGAAGGCCGCATATTCCTCATTGATGTCTACATGGCTAGGTAGGCACCGCCAAATAAAAATGCCATTGATGTAAACGATGTTCTCACTAAAATATTTTCTCATTGGGGAAAGAACAAATATAACTAGCAGTTGCATGTAGTGACATGTAACAATGAGTCGATAGGTGGAGGGGAAGTTCAAATGGAAGGGATGTGTACACACATAGAAGGAATTAAGCATAGGATACATACATATCTGCACGTAGGGAATGATATGTTGTATTTTAAGTGTTATATGGAACATTAATGTCACCATTGATCGCAGTGATGAACAATGCCTTGTTTTGTTGTGTTTCATTTTATTTCCTCTATGTACAAATTTGGATGTATGTTATAGCAAATGCAAACAACATTGATACATACTGACACATTCTTGGATTGATAAGCTATATTTTGAGTGTTATATGGAATGTTGGTGCCACTATTGTTTACAGTGATGGACAATGTATTTCCCCTAAGTGCAGATATGTATGTATGTCATAGTAGATGCAAACTTCATTGATACATACTAATCCCTATGTTTATTCTGTTGGGACATTCTTGGAATGGTAAGCTATATTTTAAGTGTTATATGGAACATTGATGCCACCATTGGTTGCAACAATGGACAATGTATGTTCTTGGTTGGTTGTTTTGCAAGAAAATAGACTATAAGCTAATGGAAGATACTCTACATCCAAGCACAAGAAGGTATGTAATAGCCAGGCATAGTAATGCCTAAGAGAGAACAAGTGACCACATCTAAAAATGCTCATGGCATCATTGATAACCCTTTTATGATACCTTTATGCTAAGACAATAGGGCATAGATAAAGTTGAGATAGATATACATTATCTCAGAAAGATAATACAATTATGTAAAAGCTTAGAATATAATTGATTTGGAATAGGACACACAAATGTCAAATAAGTGTATTTACATAAGTCATGCACAACCATAACAAAAAAGAGATAATTGCATTCATAGAATTCTGTTGATGATAATTAAAAAGTAGATTGATACAAATTTTTAAACTATATATTTTTATTTTATTTCTAAATCTGCCTTTATTTGCAATCAAAATATATCTTGAGAGATTAATGTCACATACAATTGTTTATTTTACCATTCTGACCGATTTTGCAGTCACTGTGATTATTCTCAAAGGTCATTTATAACACATTACTTCCTCAAAATCCTCATTATGCAATTTCAAAACTCAACAATTTCAGGATCATAATAGAAATAGAAACCATTATCAATGTTCAAAATCCTCAAAACCAAAAATAAGAGAAGTTGATAGAGCCTGGGTGAAAGCGTTGCGAAAAGGATGAATTCATAGAAGATTTAATGTTGTGAAAAGATCCACAAAACTCATGAAAATAAGCTGAGATGAAATATCATTGACTAAGACATTACTATCTTATGTGAAATAGGATTGTTTGTCTTGAGTATCTTCCGCAAAAATCAAAGGAAAGTGTGAAATTTAGTGTGATGAACATGTGCCATTGGTAGACAATATCTAAATTAGGAAATATAAAGATTTCTATAATTTATAACAAATAATATGCAATGCATGTGCAACAAAATGGATTAAATAAATAAGATGTAGGCATACCTTGTGCAGACAATGGGACACAGTATGAACATAACAAAAGAAGGCTTTCTCTCCACTCTACCATATTGGGTGATGGAGCCTCATGGGCTGTCACCAAACCCTAGAGTGAGAACATACATTGTCCACCACTTTGATCAATGGGGAAACCAATGTTTTGGCACCTGAGCATTTTCTTTAGTTGAAATCAGTATTATACATTTTTAAAAGTATATATAGTTGTATCATTTATGACAAAGAATTTGACATGCAGTTGTGCAATAAGAGATGGAATAAAGGACATATATAGCCTTACCTTGTGTATAAATAAAATGTAGTTGTAGCTTGTACACCATGCCAAACATGTGATCACAAAACTATTTAGCATTGTGGAGATGTGTAGTTACAACTGAGAACGTTTTCAATCTAAAATGGTTTCAATTAGATATAGTTAAACACAAGGAAAATGTGAAGTTTAGTGTGGTGAACATGTGTCATTGGTAGACAATATCTAAATTAGGAAATATAAATAGTTCTATAATTTATAACAAATAATATGTAATGCATCTGCAATAGAAGAGATCACATAAACAAGATGCAAACATACCTTGTGCACAGAGTGGGATGCAGTATGTTTACAATTATAACTCCCATATAATTTTGTTTAGTTGAAATCAATGCTATAAATTTTTAAAAGTATATATAGTTGTATCATTTGTGACAAAGAATTTGAGATGCAGTTGTGAAATAAGAGATGGAATAAAGAAGATATAACCTTACCTTGTATATAAATGGAATGTAGTTGTAGCTCGTACACCATGCAAAACTTGTGATCATGAAGCTATTAAGCATTGTCAAGATTTGTAATTATAGCTGAAAACATTTTCAATCTAAAATGGTTACAATATAATATAGTTAAATATAAAAATGGTTCAAAGGCGAGAGCACTAGCATCAACATCATTGACCAAAGAAGAGGAAGGTATTTAGAGAAAAATTAAATATAAATGTTATATGGTCAACCAAAGAAGAGGAAGGAATTCACGTTTGTCATTGGAGGAGAGGAGAAGCATAATGCAAGAATTGAACAACTTCTCTTAGTAATCACCATAGAAGCAAAACTCTAACTAGCTTGGTGATAGTGATTGCAATTGCACTATGGAGGGAACAACAAGGAAGAAAAATTAGAAATGGTGGGAATTCTATATGCATTGAAATAAAGAGGGAAAGGAGAAGTGGTATAGTTACCATAAAGAATAGAAACATTTTATCATGATGGCAATGCACACAATTGGTGTAGGGGATCTTGTTCTTTGATTCAAAGTGCACTATATTTTTTGGAATGTAATATGAAGTATCAATCAAAAGAGAAAGGCGGATCTATGCATATTCCTATAATTGATTTTACACGGGAAGGAGCTATGAACATTAGTCCTTGTCTTTCTTTAGTTCCAATATCTATTGTAGCTTTCTCTAGTGTCAAGCCTTGAGATTTGTGTATTGTTATTGTCTAAGCAATTGTCAAGGGGAGTTGTGTTTGATTACCCCATGTGATTGGGGAAATGGGGATGGATTTTGGGTTATCTCGATCCCATGTTGGGCCAATGTAGTTTGGGAAGTGCACAATAACATATTTATGTGGTTGAGGTGGTTTAGCACTCTTAGCATATACGATAGACTTGAAAAAACCCAATGATCCATTAACTAGGCAACTACCACCCAAATATTTTTTGTTAACATTACTTGTTCACCAATTGCAAGTAAGATCTCTACTTGAAGTTGCTCATCATCACCATAATCAAGCATGTTTTGTTGAGTAGTCTCATCAATACTAATTGGAAAGGGAACATTTAACTGTTGAAACATTTTTCTATTGTGCAAGGAAACCAACTGATTTGTTGGGAATAAGTGAATAGTTGCATCAAAGTCTTGGTTTTGTTTAGTTGAAAGCATGTGGTTTGTTTGATTCATAAGAGTTTTCCAATCAGCCTAAGATGCCTAAGAATTTATAATAGTCAAAAGGAGTCTACAACATTGTTTTTGTGTATTAGACTGTCCATGGTGGCGAAAGACTATGTTGAGCATGACAACAACATTAAAAGTGTGCCAAAGAGAAAAGGTTGTGGAATGAGAAGCATAGATAGGCCTATCCAAAATAGGCAGCAACTATGCTAGGTCACCCACAAGTATAACAAAGGCACCACCAAATGGTTGCATATGTCTAATAAGAAACACTTGCCACAATTGGTTATCTATTTTGAGTAACAACTTGGGCCCCAAGAAGCTCATTTCATCAATTAAGATGTACTTAATATATTTGAAGTTCCCTTGAAATATGGTCAATGACTATCCTTTTAACGGATTCATATCTCTAATTGTTATTTGAAGAGTTGCATGCATTGTAGAGGTACGTATGTTGTAAGCGACCAACCCCGTTGGCACCAAAGCAAGCAAAGGATTCATTCTCTAATTTTGCAATGTATTTAGTGTTCTTCAGATGTTGTTTATAAGAAATGATTTAGTTGTACTGGAAGTACCTTGAATAATCATACACAATGGTGATGATGAACATGGGCCAAAATGGTGTTGTTCAATGATATTTAGAGCAAGTTTTCACTTAGGAGATAGTTGATGACAAAGTGCAGGTGTAGCAAGTAGGCAAAGAGTATCTTTAGCAGTATGCAATTTACTTGTTGAGATGAACTCAAAAAAAATGTTATGTAGATTTTTTGGAACATGGTGTGTGCTCCACATGTGATTTAAATCGAAGTCTCGTCGACCCAATAGTTGCAGCTGGTCAAAGAAAATATTGTTTGTAGCACCAAGGTGAGAAAGCAACTCCCATTTTTATTCATCTACGAGAGGCAGAGACTGGGTACTGTCAGTATCACTATCACCTTCCTTTTCACTAGTGGGGGGAGCAATAACTCTATTGACATGCCAAGGGTGATATCCAACAACATAAAATAGCCTCTAGTTCTGTGTTATACTATCTCTAGTGAGGCCTATATCTACTTTGACATTTTGAAAAGGCTCGTATAGTAGCAATTTCGACCAACAAAATGTTTCAAAGGTATCACAATGCTCAAGGGGTAGATGTGAATAGCAGGTAAACAATGTTGACAATAGGTTGTGGTCATAAATGCCAACCCATGCCTTTGTGACTTTTCATATATGTATACAATTGTGTAGATTGAATAAGGGATATAGTGTCCATCTCGGTTGGTCTTTGCATGCAACAATGGATATAACTAATTTCAAGCTCGTCATCATTATCAATTGTTTTCAAATGGTGGAATGTTTTCCTACTCATGTTCAAAGATAGGAAATGTTGACTTGGCATGACAAGGGGAAACTTTTGCAGCATATGACATGTTTCTTGTGCACCAATGTTGCGATCTTCAACCAAGTTCATCATGAATTTTTGATAGGAAAGAAACACTTTATTCCTAGATGAATTTGTATTTGCAAGCCTTTGCAAGATATCCATATAGCTTTCAAATTTTTTTCCAGACTTTGATACATATTTGGAAATGCAGTTTAGTACAATTTGTCTTGACATGAATAGCTAGAAATCAACATTTGATCACTAGATTGCAAACATCTCAAGGTTGTGGATATTAACGTTCTCATCATTTCTTGCTGGTTTATAGGATTTGTTTGATTCACTATTAATTGCTAATGTCGATGATGGTTGTGCATTCCACGGAGTTTTGTAGCGACATTATAATTGGTGGCCTTTTTTCCTAAGGCATGTGCATTTGGTTTGCCTCTGTACCGTGTTCACCAGCTATTTGTAATCCACCATTGGGTCCATGCAAGAAATTTGTGAATTTTCAAGCAAACACGAGTCCTCCAAAGAAGATTGGTGGACTCTTGATATTAGCTATTCTGGGGAATGAGGATTCCATGCTGAAACATAGCGATTGAAGAAGTTTTTTTCCTGCTGAACCTTGTGTGGGTTGGACTAGTCAAGCATGTCCATATTTGGGGCACCTAGAAGCCACAAGAAACCATGGATTTGTGATGATCCATGATGTTGCCACTCATACCTATACTAATAATCCTTTGTATGGAAAAGCCTCTCAATAACCTCTTCACAGAAAATGGTGAACCACAAGTGCATGTATAAGGTTGTTATATGCAGGTTCTAGATAATATTGTCCATGAAGCATCTTTGGGAGTATGTCATATGCGACTAGGCACCAAGATCAAGTACCTTGTGCAAATCAGGCCATTTTGTGTCAGTAGAGCTCAGAGTGAAGAAGAGGGCTGATGTCCCAAGCTAGTGGATCATTGTTGTGAGCTCTTGCTGGCAGTTGCCCTAATATGATCATGTCCCTCACAGAGATGCACCAAAGAAAACAAGCTAGTTTGCTATATGGGTTTCCAGTGCATCCCAAAGCAATTTTCGCAATACAACCACAAATTTTGGGATCCATTCTTCCAAGTTTTTTTCATGAAAACGGAAGCTGACTATTGGCTTTGATGTCTCATTATTAAATTAGAAATGTAATATCTAAATTTGACATGTCTCCCAAATGTATTATCATAGTGTCTCATCAAGTGCAATGCATATTCATGTAAGTGAATTTATATGTTTATTGATTGTAGGGGCATCACTGTTCTAGTGGGGAACAATGTTGGAAAAGCCATGCTTAATAACCCTTCTGTATTGTATTCATTGAGAGGGTTAGAATTTATCTCAGGCCAAGGAAAAGTATCTTGACTAATGTTTTCAATCTACAAGGAATCTCTATTTCCTTCAATTCCTGGGGAGGGTTGGGCATTGATGGAATAAATGACGACGAGTCCTCAAGCTCAGCTTCCTCATGAGCAACAATTTCTGAAGTTGCCATTGGTTCAACTATGTTATGTACTAGTTCTTTCATTGTGTGCAAAAGATTGAAGATGTTAGTACTTGTAGCAGACAACAAATTTAAAACATCACAATCAATTGTAACATCACTATAGTATGGATCATTTTCAATTTTGTTTATCAATGTAGCCATGACATTATTTTTGTCAACATAGCAATCATAGTTCGTCCCCTGAATGCCAGTTCTTCAAACAATCACCACTTCAATATCATATAGGCTACATGGTAACAAAGTTGCAATGGCTATGATGTCTTGAGGGAAGCTTATAGTATGGCCACTATATTTGTATTGGTCTCCTCTAGCATGGGTCACTTGCAAAACTGGAGCAACTCTAGCTATAAGCATTTCTTCAACTTGAGTAAGCTTTGTAAGGACATGGGGCTGTGGTCCTGGATCCATCTTGTTCACTAAAATGAATCTATGGATGCCCTTTTTAGAAGCACAACGTAGGAAAACAACATCCAGGTTGGATGCTTGCACTTTCATGCCGATGTAGCTTTCCTTACAAACACTACAAACTTTCAAATCAAACAAAGCATCAATGGACCAGTGGAAGGAATGCATTGCAATGCAAAAAGAATCTCCAAATATGTTGTTAAAATAGTGATGGGCTGATGACGCGGACATCAAGCCATGCATGACAAGGGTTTTTTGAGATCCATAGCCACCCATTGTTAAGGCACCTTCACTAGGAAGGTTGTGTGAAAGTTGGCAAGGGATGTAGGGTGTGGGACTATCTAGAAGCGAGCATGTTCTTTCAATGATCTTGACAACAATTGCATTGTGGCCACTTGATTAGGTAGGGTCAAGCAAGGACAAACTACAGTGGCTCTTTGCTGCAAGTATTTGGCCTGACGACTTGCACAAATATGGTCTGTATGTTGCACATAATAGATTTGTTTTCTTTGGCATTTTGTTGCCTTTTTTGGTCCACTCTTGATGTGGGACTAGAACTTGAACAAGGCTGAGGAGCCTATAACCATAATATGAGAAAAATAATAAAAATGCTTGCAAACACCAACTTAAAGAACAATGGCATAAGTAAAGAGGTTAAGCCAATTGAAAACATCAAAATATTTTAGTAGCATGATGAACAACAAGAACCAAGAGGAGAAGTTCTAAACATAGGTGCATATGGGTGTGATGGACAAGAAGCAAGGAAAGCAGAAGTTGCAAAGATTTATATATATATATGTTTCAACGAGTTTAAATGTGACTGTTGTTTGTAAGTAATTTCACATACATACATGTTGACATAAATTTTTTGGGTGAAAGATTAAAGAATAGAGCATGTTGTCTCAATGTATAACCACTTCTATAAGTAGCAAAGTAACATGACCATGAAAAAACTAAAATAAGGCTTTCTCTCCACCCTACCACATTGCAACATGGAGCCTCGAGGGCTTCCAACAAACCCCTGAGCAAGAACATAAATTTTCTACCACTATAATCAATGCTGAGATCAATATTTAAATAATATTACAATTAGATACAACCTATCATACATATGAATGTTGTCTGAAAAGAAGGCCTACTCTCGACCCTACCATATTTAATATTTACAATTGGTGCATCGAATCATTTTATTGTAATGTGAACATTATATAGTTGGGAGTGATGAACATATTTTTTGGAGCAACTATGCTAAAGTAGACATATACGCAACATGTAATGCACATAATCATCATGTGAAAAATTTGAGGCACACGCATCAAAAAACTATTGCCCTCCAGCGCACATAGTCAGAAATGCTACAAAATCCATGGAAAACAACATGACTTTTAATTTATTGGAAAATGCCATGAATTTTTAAGTCATGAAAAATGCCACAATTTTTTTAGCATTTCATTGCATTCTCTATAGGCCAAAATAGCTCCTCTATTTCTTCATCCTCACAATCTTAAATGCAACACGTGTTTCACAAATATTTAACAAATGAACTGCATATCCAATGTTTGCAGTTATGTAGATTTCTGTCTGCACAAACAATATTTTTTGCATCTAATCTCATAAACATACACATCTATACATAGGAAATATAAAATGAAACACAACAAAAGAAGGCTTGCTCTCCACCTTACCATATTGGGTCATGCAGACTCATAGCCTCTCACCAAACCCCTTGAGCAAGAACATACATTATCTACCACTATGTTCAATGATTAGATCAATGTTTCATGTTACAATTAATATATAGCCTTCCATTATTAGAATTGCTTTATGAGGATGAAATAAGTAATAACCAAAGAGGTGCATCTAACTTCAGATACATATATATTGGTTTGGATGCATATGTAGAAATCTGTTGCTTGCATATATATATACACACAAAAAGTATGTGTAGAAATGTATGTATGTGGAATTAGATGTAGAAAATATACATAAGCAACTCTCAATAAAAAAAGTGGTTTAAATTGGTAATCCCAAAAGAATAAATATACGAAGGAGTATATATGAATGTTGTTTGCATCTAATATCACATACATATTTGCACACAATGAAAATAATAAGAAAGTGAATGTGGTATATATGAATGTTTTATGCATCTAACATAACATACATTAATATCTACACATAGGGAAAATAATATGAAAGTGACTATGGTGGCTTAGAGCTCTTATAGCAGTTAAAGCTAGAGAACGACACCCAATAATGGCTTATCAAAAATTGCACAAAATATTTTAATGCTTGACCATGTTTTCTCGAGTTTTAAATGGCAGGTGTTATTAAAACCATCACCAAACCATTGCTACTATATGTAAAGCATACATCAATTAATGTTGAAGCGCCATGCCCCTCCAGCTAGTGTTCAATTAAAAGTAAAAAGGTACATATATATTGGTATAGATTTTTCTTTTCAACTACATATATCTGCACATAGGGAAAATAAAATGAAACACAACAAAAGAAGGCCTTCTCCCCACCCTACCATATTAGGTCATGGAGTCTCATAGGCTCTCACCAAACCCCCGAGAAAAAATATACATTATCCACCACTGCAATCAATGGTGAGATCAATGTTTCATATTACACTTAAGGGTATGTGTAGGATCTTCATGGAAAAAACAGGCCCTTAAGTGGTGAAAAATTCAGAAAAATCAAAGTTAGGAAACTCGACATAAAAATTTGAATAAGTTATTTATATTATTTTAAAAATATGTAAGAAAAGAATCTATAGAAAATTGAATGCAGTTTCTAAACTACTAGGTTTATTTAAGAAAAAAATCTATTTGGTGAAAATTTGAAATTTCAATGCAATAGTACTTAAATTTCAGGGAAAAAATAAGAAGTAGGTGTCTGTCTAATCATCCTAACCACAATAAAATGATAATATTTTTTTATAATATTTTAGATATAAGTAGAGGACTCATGTCGATGTGATGCATATTTTTTGTAATTTATTTCCAAGTAAATAATTAAATATGAATTTTTTATTACAACTTTTAAAAATCTAAAAAATCATATGTCTAACCACCTTAACTTAGTCAAAACTTCATGAAATTCATTTTTTTTAATCCTAGTATCTGAAGCATAGAATGTGGCACCGTTTAGATTCAAAAATGTGATACGTTTGAAAGCTATAGATTTTTTCAATTGGCTTGTCAATCAAGACTTTAGTTGTAATTCAAATAGAAAATAAATAATAACTATTTATTAAATTCAAAGTAAAGCATAATTTATATAGGTGGAAAGCTAAGAATCTCCTTTAAAAACCGTTTTAATTTATCAATTTTGGGTAAAAAAAAGTCGTCAGCCACATACCCTACACATACCCATCATATCACCACTTTTTGGTCCATAATGATCTTGCACATACCCTTAATATACAGGCTATCATTCTAAAAATTAGCCAAGGAAGGATAAGCTGGTGTGGGTGTTGTACATATTTGGGCTGAGAATTTTCACAAATGTAGTCTTTATGCTACACATAATAGATTTGGGTTCTTTGGCATTTTAATGGCTTTTTTTTTCACACTTGATGTAGGATTGGAACTTGAACACATTTTAAGAGCCTAGAACCATAATATGACGAAGACAATAAAGTTATTGCAAACACCAACTTAAAGAGCAACAGTGCAACTAAAGAGAAGATAGGAAATATAAAATGAAACACAACAAAAGAAGGCCTGCTCTCCATGCTACCATATTGGGTCATGGAGCCTCATGGGCTCTCACCAAACCCCCAAGCAAAAACATACATTGTCCACCACTTCGATCAATGGTGAAACTGATGTTTCTTATTATACATAATATATAGCCTATCATTATAACAACTCTTTTTTGAGGTTGAAAGAAATAATAACTAAAAAGGTGCATCTAACTTCAAATACCTTTATATCGGTGTAGATTTTGTTTTACAAGAACATATGTAGGCATTGCATGCCTTGGATACATTTGTAGGAATCTATTGTGTGGATATATACACACAAAAAGAATGTGTGGGAATGTATGTATGTGGAATTACATGTAGAAAATAGGCATACTATCTACCAAATGTGTAATAAATACATAGATCAATGCTTAATATTACACTTAATATACAACCTACCATACATACAAATGTTATGTGCATCTAATCTCACAGACATTGATAGTTGCACATAGGGAAAATAATATGAAACACACCAAAAGAAGGCCTACTCTCCACCCTACCATATTAGGTCATGGAGCCTCATGGGCTCTCACCAAACCCCCAAGTAAGAACATACATTATGCACCACTATGATCAATGGTGAAACCAATGTTGCTTATTACACCTAATATAGAGCCTATCATTCTAACAATTCCTTTTTGAGGATCAAAGAAATAATAGCCAAGCCTTGGCAACCGACATCATGCATTGGATGCATATGTAGGAATTTGCTGCTTGGAAATATACACACTAAAAATGTACATGTAGAAATGTATGTATGTGGCATTAGATGTAGACAATATACATATATAGATGAATATAAAATTATATATATATGTACGTACTGATACATGTGTTGAATAGGGCGATCAAACTTCAACCTTTAGAGAAGCTCGAAATCCTCGCTCACAACTTTGACAACAGGTAAAGCCACAAAAGAACACCTAAAAATGCCTTATTGAAAATTGTGAAGATTTTTGCTATGTTTTCTGAGGTTTTAAATGGAAGGTGTTATTACAATCATTTCCACTACACAAAAACCATACAAAAATTAATGTTGATGCTAGAAGGAGCTTCTGTGAAGGTGCAAGTTTGATCATCCGTTGTGAAGTTTCTGTGAAGGTGGTTGGAGGTTATTTTGTATTTTTTGCATGGGTAAATAGTTCCAAAAGCAATACAAAAGTCTTGGTAATGGCACAATTGATCGAGTGATGTATAATGTATTTCTCCTATGTGTAGATATGTATGTATTCCATAGTAGATACAGACAACATTAATACACACTGATTTGTATGTTTATTCTATTGGCACACTCTTGGAATGATAAGTTGTATTTTAAGTGTCATATGGTACATTGGTGCCACCATTGATTGTAGTGATGGACAATGTATGTTCTTGGTTGGTTGTTTTCCAACAACATAGAATATTTTTTGAAATTCTCTACAAAGGGTTTGTTATTGCACTTAATATAGAGCCTATCATTCTAAGTTATGCAAGTGTAGCAATATCAAAGATAGAAATATGCAACATAAATTTAGGAACTCACATGTAGCAACAATATACTCTACACTCAACAAACACAAGAAGATTAAAACTACAGAAATAAAATGACAAAATAATGGAAACCCCCAGTTGTATGGTTTTCCCTTATTGTGTGCGCTTTGGCCCAAATTTTTGTTAGCCTTCTCAGTTTTTAACCCTTTTGGCATCCAAATTATGGTCAGGGAAAAGGTGGTGGTTTTCTTTATTTTTTAAATTAAAAGCATTTGGCATGTTGATAGAGAAGGAAAGTGAAATTAAATCCTAGTTGACATGAGCATTAACTTCTGTATGGTTTATGTTTGATGATGATGTTTTCTAGGAGCTACTTTCCTGATCCAACCTCAAAAGGAAACCTTCTGTTACAAATTTTAAGGGAACCAACCCTAAGGAGACACTAATCCCTTAAATTGAGCACCAAATCAGCTATCTGATAGCACCAACCTATTAGATTTACAACTTAATAGATTATTACAATTTGTTCAGTTAGATCAAAATTCAATGTTACAACCTTACTCTGCAACTACTCAAGTTTTTGTTGCTTCCACAACAACTCTCTTCTCTGCTCTGCACCCCACTGGTTCGGATCTATTCTTCCCCTTATTATTTAGTGCATTCTCAGTCCACCTCAATGCACCTACATACCTCTTCTACAACTCTCTACTTTTTAGTGTATTCTTTGTCCACCTCTAGATCTCAGAATCTCTCCTACACTCTCCTACACTCTTCTCTCCTCTACTCACAATTACATCACACACCAAAAATTTTCTCTTCATATGTTTTGTGTAGTTTCTAACTGATGATGATTTCCTCGAGATTCTCCATCACCTACAAAACTTCTATGAGGGTCTAGGATATCTTTGAAACTTCCATACTCCTTCATTGAGTTGCACAACATTGAATTCTAGTGCAGAGGATTTTCCTTCATTCTCTCTCTATCAAACCCTAGAATTGGATGTGCATTTAATGTATCTTCCTAATCACTTGATTTGATCTTGATCCTTGCCTTTGTATCTTATTTCAACTATCATTGATGCAAGTGGAACATTTTTAATTTTCACCTCTATATTAGTTTACAAGAAAAGCCCTATTTACATGGACTTAGCCATTATTGATCTTTACTTTTAAATCTGAACCATTGATCTATAGTCTATTGGAATATAGCTTGGGGAGATTGTTTATGGATTCTAGTGTTGTCATTGATGGCAATTGAAGTCATTATCCTGGTCTGTAGATTAGAATTTATTCATACTAGAAAATAAAGTAAAGAACAGAGTATTACAGATAGAAAGCAGGAAGAACAGGGTATCCGAGTAATATGTTGACCTGTATGCTTCACTGGATCATCTTTTTGAGTTGTGGATCCCCGGGATAGGTTGTTAAGCATATATGTTATCTCATTTTCAACATTTGTGATGTTGCATTAATCGATGTATGAGCTTGAAGATCTGGTAGAATGATTTTCTATTTATTTTTCTCATTGTGGTCGACTTAATGAATGTAGCATGTCGTGGATGTATAAGGAGTAGTTGTTTAAATGTTTCTATGTTTGAGAATTCTATTTTGGGT
The DNA here is from genome assembly GCA_007258455.2 of Sequoia sempervirens. Lineage (NCBI taxonomy): Eukaryota > Viridiplantae > Streptophyta > Pinopsida > Cupressales > Cupressaceae > Sequoia > Sequoia sempervirens. The sequence continues at coordinate 300,503 of VDFB02087996.1, read as the reverse complement.
CCCAACTATGATTTCCAAGCTGACTTGTGTGGGTGCACATCATAAATTGTTCATGATCTGAGCCAACATGTGGAGAATATTTTGTATTTTGTTTGCAGCCGACATATAGCAATTGAATTCTTACTGGAAAATATATATGCGAGTTTAGGAAATTCATTTTTGGTGTGTGAGTGGGTAAATAGAGTAGAGTAGATGTATGTGTGAATATTAGATCAGAAAGGTGAATTTTTCTGGTGCAGAAGAGGATTGGAGAAAGAATAGAGTGAAGTGCAGAGTCTGATAGAAGCTTCAAAATTTGATTCATATGCTTCACCACAACTAAAACTAGGCATTTGTAGATGCTATCTTCTTAGTTCAATGTTTTTGTTGTAATCTCAAACACCTTGTAAGGCAGTGAGCCTTCCTTATTTTGAGTAGTGAGCTCTAGGTAGTGTGCTTGAATACATGTGTATTCCCTTTTCTTCATACTTTTAATAGAGTATATAAATTGTGGATTAATCTCCATCGTGGTTTTTCCCCTAATAGGGTTTCCACGTAAAAATATTGGTTTTATGGTGTTTTGATTATTTCCTTAATGTTCTTGCATGTTTATGTCAGTTTAGATGTTGTGAATGGTTTATGATCAGATTTGAAGTTTAAAATATTATTGAACATTGATTCACCCCCCCTCTTAGTGTTCCTTGAGTCCAACATAGTCTTTACGCCATGATCTTATGTTCTTCATTCATTGTCACATCTTAAAACATGATCATTAGATAAGTAGTATTTAAGTCTTCATCATTGATCACATTTCCATAGTCATCGTGTATCACAACAACACACAAAACATCCGCATCTATTTCCGTGATATGAAGGGATCCATAGCAATCATTATTTGATTGCATACAGTTGAAACTAGACTATTGATTATGCATCATGCTTCACTATTATGCATACACTTTTGTTTCTCCATCAATGACCACTGTCAGATCAAGTACCAAACAATCTGTCATCTCTCGCTATCTTTCTAGCACAGACAACGGGTCCACAAAATCTCTATGGGTTGGCAGGCTTATTCCATGTGTCTGCCTTTGATGTAACCTTCCACTATCATTTAACCCTTATCGCTCATCACTGAAAACATTCAATTGCTTCACCTCACAATAGCAATTTGAAGTGATTGGGTGATATGACACCATGTGTCATTGGTCCCACCAAAGCTCTATCCTCCATCATTTGCACCATCTGATCAAAGCATGTTTGATTTCCACCATTCCTCACTTCCCCACAAGGCTTAGTTGGGACCCACCACAAACATAATGGGCTAGAAGGCACCGTTGGATCAACTTGATCATGACTGTTGAAAATACTTCATCGCTTATCACTGATCTTTGAGAAAACTTCAAAGAGATTTCCATGATGCATGGAACCATAGCGATAGCTATTGGATTTCCTTACATTTAATCTCCATCGATTGGCTATCACTAGCATGTCAAAGAGACTCAAGGAACTATCTTTGCGAGAACACACTGTCACTATGATGTCATTTATCACTACTTCTAAGGGACTCCATTGTTACTCACTTTGATAAGGCACTGTCTCCCCAAGCCATTGGAGTTATATAACCTTTAAGCACTAGGAAGAGGGGTTGGTCAACCTCACGACTTCAAGGACATAAGTGATAAATTATGTGACTGATTACCTGCTATAGAAAGTAAATGACAAATTAGAAGATCTATTAAGGTGCCATGACTACACTCCTAGGGTATAACTACAAAACCTTAATTTAGATCGAGAGCACAAATAACTCAATTCTGAGCACATACTAGATCCTCTAGAAGATCTATTAAGGTGCCATGTCAAATTTGGCCTTTGATTTTACTTTTGAACACTATAAGAATTCACTACAACACTATGAAAAAGTTGCATGACAATAATGCAACATTTTGAGCAACTTCTGCAACCAACACTCCATCTTCCAGAACCAGATCCTTAGCATACCATATCTTTCCTTAGACATTAATGACAACATTTTAACATTAATGCCAACACACCTTTCATATAGGATCAATTATATCTCATACCTAATACCCTTTTGACATCAATAACAATAATATGCTAACAATCTCCCCCTTTGTCATTGATGGAAAAACTAAATGCTCATACTAATAAACCAACTGATTTGATACCAATTGAAGTATGTAACATTAAAGCTCTGTACCAATGCACCTATTTAAGAAATTCACTCACTTTTCTCCTATTTTCATTTCTCCCCATGCTCACCATCTCTATCTTTCTCATCATGCACCTATTTTGAGCATTTGTGACATTTCTCCCCATTTGACATCAACGGCAAAGGGTTAGACTCCCCCTGACAATATGCTCCCCCTTTGATAAGAAATTCAAAGAGAAAGTGGAAATCTCAACCATCAAGTCGTTAGAAATTTGTAAAACCATTGTAACCTGACTTGGTCTATCCTTTCCATTTCCAAGGATGAATGAAGTAACAATTAGGCTTCCCCTAGACCCATGCCATGTCACTGGTGACTAGTAATATGATGCGAGAGAAATTATTCCCTTCTACCTTAGATATTCAAATTTCTCTTTGGGAAGAGGCTTGGTGAAGATGTTAGCTACCTGTTCTTTAGTAGGAACACATTCCATGCTGACCTCCTTGTAGATACAACCTTCTCTCTTATGAAGTGATACTTAATTGATATGTTCTTTGCTCTAGAGTGCATCATTGGATTCTTTGATATGTTTATATCACTTGAATAATCACAAAGAATTGGGATAGATTATTTATACTCTACCTTGATGTCCTTGAGTGTTTGCTTCATCCAGAGGGCTTGAGTACAACATGCTGTTGCTGCTACATATTCTACTCCTATAGTGGAAAAAGTGACTGATTCCTTCTTTTTGCTCATCCAGGAAACTAACTTGTTTCCTCCATGGATTCTATCTAGCTCTCATCCTTTCTAGCTTCAGTAAAACTTTTTGGTTTAATATGAGACATGAGAGAAAAATTTACTTGTTCTTTGTTCTTTTCAAATCTCCTCCTAGTCTGAACTCCTTCATTTTTATTCCCAATTATCTGTTCTGTTGGATGATCTTTTTGAACATACTTTGCAAGGGCCTTCTCAACATCTATTTCCTCAAATTATTCTTCATCATTTTCCAAATTATTCTTCATAATTTTCCAAATTATCTTCATAATCCAAATCATCTTTAGAATTATTCTAATTAGATTTGATATGTTTTATACTTTCATCAATCTTGACATTGATTTTTTCCACAATCTTATCCAGTCTTTTGTTATAGCATTTATATGCTTTTCTTTGGGTCGAATATCCTAAAAATATTCCCTCATCACTTCTTGATTCAAACTTTCCTAAGTTTTCATCTTCTCTTTTGATGTAACACTTACTGCCAAACACTTTGAAGTATTTGACAAATGCAGGTCTACCATACCACAACTCATAGGGGCTATTATTACTATGTACTCTGATTTGAACTCTATTCAAAATGCATAATGTAGTATGTATTGCTTCTCTCCAAAACATATCAGTTAATCTAGCCTCTTTCAACATTGTTCTAGCAATATCCTACACAACTCTATTCTTTCTTTCTACAACTCCATTCTATTGTGTGGTTCTTGGCACTAAGTATTGTGTCTTGATTCCATGTGCCTCACAATATTCAACAAATTTACCTAATGTGAATTATCCTCCTCTATCCGACCTTAGGCGGTTGACCCTTCTACCTATCTCCTTTTCAAACATCTTTCTGAATATTTTAAATCTCGCAAATGCTTGTGACTTATCTCTCAAGAGTGTCACCCATTTCATTCTCATGTAGTCATAAAAAAGCAACATAAATTAGCTTTCTCGTTTCATTCCCCTTGTTCTTGTGGGTCCACACAAATTAGTATGAATTAGTTGTAAAGGCTTAGTGGTTGAATACTCCTTAGTTGGAAAACTAGCCTTTGTTTGCTTTCCCTATTGATTTTTTTTGCATATGACATTTGTAGGCTTGGTCACTTTAGGCATGTGTCTAACCAAACCTCTTGAACTTGTTTTCTCCAAATTATCAAAGTTTATATGGCCCAGTCTTCTATTCTATAACCAACTTTCATCAGCTTATCCTATCAAATAGCTCAAATGACCTTTTACTTCAGCAAGGTTGTAAAGATTGCTTCTAGTTCTCAATCCTTGTGAAAATATCTTTCCATTTTTTCTAATTTTACAAAATTCCAAGTCAAATGTGAATTTATAACCATTCTCACACATTTGGCTCACACTTAGTAGATTGTGCTTCAAACCTTCAACATACAAAACATCTTTGGTGGGGTTTTTACTATCTAGGCTTAAGATTCCTTTACCACATATCTTAACTACAATGTTATCACCAAAACTCACAGATCCTCCATTGCATTTCTTGAGTTTGATAAATTTACTTTTATCTCTAGTCATGTGCTTGGAACAACCACTATCTATCACCCATAGATTTTTCTTTTTAGCATACATAGTTGTTTATGCAATCATTGATTGTGTGGGGCTTTCTCCCTATTCTTTCCACATATTCTTAGTTTTCCTTTCTATCTTTTCTACCTTCTCCCCATTATTTTATATTCTTTGTTTGATTTAGGAGGTAAAACTTTGTTTTTCTCATCCTTAACATTTGGTCTTGTAAACTTTGTTCTATAATTTTTAGCTATATGACCAAATTTATTATAGTTATAACAAATTACATTCATATCAAGTAAAGGAGAAAATGGGTTTCTTATTTCAAAGTTTGCACTCCTTTTAGGAATGACTCTGCATTCTCTAGCCCTATAACCAAACTGATTATATGTATAGCAATATCCATAGAAATATGAAGAATACCTAGTATAGCATTTTGTGCTAGATTCAAGGGGGTCTTTTGTACATTTGTCTCTTGGTGTCTCTTACCCAAATGAATCCATTAGCATCAATCCTTCTGAAATTCTAATTTTCATTCTAATGATCAAGATCTGATTGGTTATCCTTCTTGTCTACCATAGGCTTCTTTTCTTCTTTAGTTTTCTCTACCTCTATAGATTTCTCATTGCAACCACTTCCTTTGTAGTCACTTTCATTAACAGATTTAGAATTTTCTTATACCCTAAATCTTTCATATAATTTTGTAGAAGTATCAATAAAGGAACTCTGTCCTTTTTCTGATCCCAAGCTTTATTTTTCTATGTTAGTTGGATTTTGTGTACTTAGAAATTAATCCAAAATATCAAAACCAACTTTAAGCTTCAAACCTTTTTCCACATGTTCCTTTGCTTTTTCAATATCCTTTCTCAAGACAACAATTTCTATCTCAAGGTTCATGAATATTTCAGTTTCAGATTTTAGCTTGGATTTAATCACCTCTTTTTCTCTCTTAGCCTCCTTTAGTTGCAACTTTAAATCTACCACATACTGCTTAGATTATTCTAGATCCTTTCTCAGTTTGTTAGACTCCTTTTGTGCAAGTTTCTTCTGTTGCTTTTTCTCCATTTTTAACTTCTCAATCTCATTTCTGAGATCATCAATCTCATCTAGGGCACAAATGAGTTCTCCTTCTAGGCCAACCACTCCTTCTTCACCTTCTTCTTGAGGGTCCTCTGCCTTTTTATTTTTCTATTCCTCAGATTCTTTTACCATGAAGAGAAACTAATTTTCTCTCACAATAAAAGAAAAACTTTGTTCATCATCTGATACATCACTATCCTCTTGGATGTATAGGATTTTCTTTTTCTTCTAAAAATTCCTTCCCTTAGGGTAGTAAAATTTCTTCATTTTATCATCTACCTCTTTTTCAAAGTTTCCTTTCTTATTGTAGGGACATGTAGCAGAAAAATGGCCTACTTTACCACATTCAAAGCATTTAAAGGGAAACTTACCTTTGTATTTTTTGGATCCTCTTCTTAGTCTCCTTATGAAATTTTACTCTTCTTCATCAATCTCATCATTCTTGGATGGGATCATCTCTTCCTTTTATTTCTTGGGAGATACATCTTTCTCCTTGTCAACAATATTGAAAGCATTTTCCTTCCAGGATGGACCCTCATCTCGCATCCTCATATCATATGCTATGAATATACCATGTAGCTCATTTAGAGTAAGTTTGTCTATTTCTCTTCCTTCCTCAATTGTTAAGATCTTAGAGTCATACTTGTATGCCATTGATCTAAGCACTTTCAATATGATAACATCTTATTTTAACTCTTCTCCATGTCCTTTGATATAGTTAGCTATATCATTAACTCTCAGAATATAGTCTGCAATCTTTTCTTCCTCTATCATCTTTAGGCCTTCAAATCTAGCTTTTAGTAATTGAAGCTTTGCCAATTTTACTTTGTCATCTCCTTCATAGATCATTTTCAATGTATCCCAAATATCTTGTACATTCTTACAATACATAACTTTACAATGCACAGATCTAGACAAACTATTCATAATAGTAAACCATTCTTTTTCATTGTTCTCAAAATCCTTTTTAGCTATAGTATTAGTAGAAGGTGTGGATGGTGGTGTGTATCCAGTCACAACTGACATCCATACATCAAAACCTAAGGATCCCAAATACCCTTTCATCAATGAGCTCCAATAGGCATAATTTGTTCCATCAAACTGAGGTGGCTTATTTGTAGAAAAACCTTCTTGATTGACCATTTGTGTTCACAAATCCAAGAATCTACCTGAGTTGATAAGCTTTTCCTATGGAGCCTAGGGCTTTGATACAAATTTTTGGAACAAAAAAATCTACTAAGAGGGGGGTGAATCAGTAGATAAAATTTTTATCCTTCTTATCCTAAGTGTAGACAAAACCCTTAAATCTAGATGTGTAGATTAAAAAATGAAAAGTTATGACAAACACATGCACATAAAAGATCAAAACATAACAACAGATATACGTAGAAAACCCAAGATGGGAAAAACCATGGTGAGAAAATATTGTTGGGAGCTACTTTCCTAATCCAACCTCACAAGGAAACCTTTTGTTACAACTTTTAAGGGAACCAACCCTAAGGAGACACCAATCCCTAAACTAAGCACCAACTCAATTATCTGATGGCACCAACCTATTAGATTTAAAACTTAATTTATTATTACAATTTTTCATTTAGAACATAATTCAATGTTATACCCTTACTCTGCAACTGCTCAAGTTTTTGTTGCTTCCAGATCAACTCTCTTCTCTGCTAGCTGCACTCCACTGGTTTGACTTTGCTCTTCCCCTTCTTATTTAGTGCATTCTCGGTCTACCTTAATGCACCTACATACCTCTTCTGCAACTCTTTTCTTTTCAATGTATTATTTGTCTACCTTTAGAGCTCATAATCTCTCTTGCACTCAACAAAATATTCTCTCTACTCAAAGTTACATAACACATCAACAATATTCTCTTCATATGTTTTTTGTAGTTGCTAACTGATGATGGTTGCCTCAAGATTCATCACCTATAGATATTCTGTTAGGGTGCACAATATCTTTGACACTATCATACTCCTACATTGAGCTACACATAAAATTATGGTGTAGAGGATTTTCCTTCATTCTCTCTTTGTCAAACCCTAAAATGGATATGCATTTAATGCATCTTCCTAATCATTCAATATAATCTTGATACTTGCCTTTGTATCCATTTGTGTTGTCGCTCTATGCATCAAATCCCATTACAACTGTTGTTGATGTAGGTGGAACATTTAATTTTCACCTCTTTCAATTTACAAGTGAAGCCCTATTTACATGAACTTAGCCATTGTTGATCTTTACTTTTAAATCTGAACCATTGATCTAAAGTCTTTGTGCCATGATCTTGCATTCTTCATTCACTGTCACATCTTTAAAACATGACCATTAGATAAATGGTCTTTATGTCTTCATTGTTGATTGCATTTAAATAGTCATCACATATCACAACAACACATGAGACATCCACATCTATTTTTTAGAATATGAAGAGACATGAAGATCATCATCTAATCACATACCGTTGAAATTACACCATTGATCACACACCGTGCTTCACAATTATGCATATGCCTTTGTTTCTCCATTAGCGATCATCATTGAATCAACTACCAAACAATCTGTGTTGTCCCCCACTATCCTGCTAGCATAGACAACAAGACCATAAAATATTCATTGGCTGGCAGGCTTATGCCATGTGTTTGTCTCAGACGTCATCTTCCAATATTGTTCATCCCTCATCACTCATCATTGAAAACATTCAATTGCTTCACTTCACAATAGTGATGTGAAGTAGTTAGATGATATGATGCCATGTGTCATTGGTCCCACCAAAGATCTATCCTCCATCATCGTGCATTGTCTGATCAAACCCGTTTTGATTTCCACTATTCCCCACTTCCCCGTGAGGCTTATTCAGGACCCATCACAAAAACAATAGGTTGGAAGACATCTTTAGATCAACTTGATCATGACCATTGAACATAATTCATCGCTCGTTGTTGATCTTTGAGAAAACTTCAAAGAGATTTTTGCGATGCATGGAACCATAGCGATAGTCATTGGATTTCCTTTCATTTGATCTCCATCATTGTTTGGCTGTCATTTCCATGTCAAATAGACTCAAGGAATTGTCTCTCTAAGAACACACTATCACTATGATGCCATTTATCACTACTTCGAAGGGACTCCACTATTACTCACTTCAATAAGGAACTGTCTCCTCGAGCCACTAGAGTTGTATAATCTTTAAGCACTAGGAAAAGGGGCTGGTCAACCTCACAACTTCAATGAAATAAGTGATAACTTATGTGATTGGTTCCTTGATATAGGCAGTCATTGAAAAATTAGAAGATCTATTAAGGCACCATGAATGAACTCCTAGGGTATAATTGCAAAACCCTAATTCAAACTGAGAGCACAAATAACTCAATTCTGAGTGCATAATACATCATCTGACCTAGAACATACATTTCTAAGAATCTCTTAGAAAATCCATGTCAAATATATCCTTTGATTTTAATTTTGAACACTGGAAGAATTCACTACAACACTATGACAAAGTTACATGACAACAATGCAATATTCTGAGCAATTTCTGCAACCAACGCTCCATCTTCTAGAACCAAATCTTCAACATACCATATCTTTCCTTAGTAATTAATGACAAAATTTTAAAATTAATTCCAACACACCTTTCATATAGGATCAGTTCCATCTCACACCTGATTCTCTTTTGACATCAATGACAATAATATGCTAATGTGGGTTCCCTAGTTTAGGAGTAGAGTTGTGTGGGTTTTGAAAGATTAGATAGGTTTACTACTGTCTGGAGGTATCTAATGTCAAATATCAAGGTTTGAAAGTTGATAAAACTCAATTAATTAATATGCCCTAGAATTTTTATGAGAGACACATGAAGGCATGAATTATGGATTTTAAACATTGAAAGGAGTGGATATGTCAAATCAACTTCACACATGAGTGCTCCTAGGAGGTAGAAGGTAGGATAATTTTTTGAATAGATGGATATCCAATGGAATGGTAGAAGAAATAGCTTTAGGTTTATTTTTATGCCAAGGAAAATATATTTAAATGATTTTTTTCTAAAGTGTCCAATGAAAATGAATTTATTCAGATCTAATGCCTTAAATAAGTAAAAGTTAGATATAAAAATACTACAATTAGATCCAAATATTTTGTAAATATGATCTAAATTGAATTTATCAAATGTTTTTAGTATTCAATGAATAAGGAGTGTAAATTCCCAATTTTCAAAATGAAACAAATGTATATCAATAATGAGATATTTAAATAACATAATTCTTGATCAAATTACATAATTTATTATAGATGAAAATAAAAAAATTTAAGTGTAATTCATGTCAGTTTCACAAAAAAATTAAGTGGGAAAGAGATCCAAGGTCTAACGAATGAATTATCTTAGATCTATATTTCCACTTAGCTTAACATTGGAACACAAACCAAAAAGGGTTTGATGATTGGCTCACTACCTCAAAGGAGAGCCAATATTCTATTGGTTTGTTCATTTTTTCATTTGATGTGTGTGGTTGATTGACCTAATTAATATAACCTTAGATATAAAAATACAAATAATTGTACAAATGAAAATAGGAAATTATAAAAAACGAATATAGATTTGGGAAATGTAGATATAGGGACACGTATGGATGAAATCTCAGCCTAAAATTGAGGGATAGGGGTGTGTGTGCCATATTCTAGGTGTTTTAGCTTGTTTAGATTCTAGGTCACTCTAATAGAGTCTTCTCTTAACTCTTCTACAAATTTTTATCAGTTAAATTTTGGATTTGATCCATACACATGGAAAGAGGTGAAAGGTTGTGTTGTATAGGGGCTTGCTTAACTCAAACCCCAGTGTTGTTGTTTCTACATCCATAAAAAAATTATTATGGTATAAATTTGTAGACACTTAAAAATGTCTTGTTCGATATGACACAAATGATTTCAATCACTAACACTATTTCTATCTCGATTTGATCCACTTTCATTTGTTTAATTAAATAATGTCAATTGTTTAATTAAATTCATGTTTTTCTCTATTCATCAGATAATTAATATTATTTGATTAATTCACCCTTTTATGCCAATTTTGATCTTATTTGATTAAATAATCCGATTTTTTTAATTAAATCTCCTAAGTCCTCTCATTTGATTAAATAAGGAAAATTATTTAATTGAATGTCCTAAATCCCACTTTGATTAAATGATTTTCTAATAGTTTAATTAAATTCCTAAATTCTCT